>JAIFHD010002734.1:0-14388 GCA_019721455.1 Psilocybe mexicana
TACCGTTCAAAAACTTTCGACCCTGTCCCCCTCACGGTATCATACCAGTGATACTACCACTGGCACAAACGCGTCAGACGTCATCCAAGCTACATCCCAGGAACATGAATGTCCGCGTAGCTATATCAACGTTGACGGACAGAACAAGAACGTTATTGAAAGGAGGATCATGAGATATGATGGGCCATTCATATTATTTATCGCGTCCTCCTCTTTAAAGGAATTGTGATCTCTGCTAGGGTTTATGCGCTTCGCATTGTCATGTCTCCATTCTTCCTTTTCTCCGCCCCACCATTTTTCTTTTTCAAATTGAAGGTCAAACTTGAAGTTAACTTGCCCTTGATCTTTTCAGTGATTGAGGTATTTTCGCCGCAGGTTTCATACCCAGCGAACACGGATGTTATCAAAGAGGTGAGCCTTTTCTTGGGATTTCGCTCTTTGAAAAGAGGGACGTGAGTTTTTTACGCTAATTTTGGTTTCTCTCCATAACACAAATGTCATTTTGTCTAGATATACTACTTGGAGTCCCTCTGGCGAAAACCGCGCTTCTATCATGTTCAAACCAATGGCAAAAAATCGCACTATGTTATAAAATATGCTTTAAATCCATCACATGCGCTCCTTTATCCTCCTCTCTTCTCAACGATTCTCAATCGGACGCTGCCATTACAATGCAGTCTCCGCAGAGCGACGTTGAAGCTCAGAAACGCGTATCAACCGACAGGAGTGATGATATCTCTGAAGAGAAATCTGACCATCCTCGACGCGTGGATCCAGCTATTCGATTGCCTATCGAGTACCGCACGTTGAGTATCAACCTCACCAACCCCACTCCAGGAACTGGAAAGACAGCGGAGAAACGCAAGCTTGTAGTCAAGGGTACGCTTTTACGAATTAGTCAGTTATCGTATTAATACTCATGGTTGAAACCACAGAGATTTCTTCTCTTGACTGGCACAAAATCACTTCTGATGAAGCTCTCTCTCGATTGAGTGTTTCTCCAAAGACCGGACTGGAGAAAGCACAAGCTCAGCGCCGCCTCGAGACATACGGCAAGAATGTGATTTCCCCTCCAAAGTCTAACATAGGACGAAAGCTTTTGGAGTGGATCCTCGGTGGATTTGGCAGCTTGCTCCTGGCGGCTAGCATTGTTTGTTTTGTTGCTTGGTAGGGCCGTTTCTTTTTTGATTTTCTGTAAACTCATCTGACTTTCACTCAAGGAAACCCCTAGGTGAACCTAATCCACAGGCCTCCAACTTAGCTCTTGCGGTGGTTCTCCTCCTCGTTCTAGTTATCCAGGCTGTCTTCAACGCGTGGCAAGATTTTTCTACTTCTCGTGTTATGGCCTCCATCAAGGGAATGCTTCCCTCTGACGTTGTTGTTCTTCGTGACTCTGTGTCGTCACAAGTACCCGCTAAGGACCTCGTACCCGGGGATCTTATTACTATCAGCATGGGCGACAAAATACCAGCAGATCTAAAGCTCATCGAAGTTAGCTCCGACCTTCAATTCGATCGCAGTATCCTCACAGGAGAGGTACGGCATTTTCTCTCTTTTAAAGACGCACTGTCACATACTTTATTCTGGCAGAGCGAACCTGTGTCTGGTCGAACGATGATGACAGACGAGAATTTTTTGGAGGTATCTATTCCATAGACATGATGTTATGTGACAACCTTATCAATTCAAGCTCGTCGACAGACCAAAAATATCGCGCTTCAAGGGACTCATTGCATCAACGGTTCCGGTATCGGTCTAGTTATTCAAACTGGCGATAATACCGTTTTGTATGTTCAATTTGGATTGAATGGTGTAATGCTTTGATTTCTTACTTTTTTTCCCTAGTGGCGCTATAGCAAAGTTGTCATCTAATGAACACACAAGATTGACAACTCTACAACGTGAATTACTTCGTTTTGTGGCTATCATCGCGGCCATGGCTTTGAGTGTTGCAGTCATCATAGTTATCCTCTGGGCCGCATGGTCAGTTTTGCCCTTTGACCTTCGACAGGATTTAGCTGAAACGTCGCTAGGCTACGTAAAGATCATCCGGACTATATCAATGTCCCTACCCTTCTCATTGACATTGTATCAGTCATGGGTAAGCTTTTCTAGCCTATTCTCCAACTCACCAACCTCAACTTTCTCCGTAATTAGTTGCGTTCATCCCAGAAGGTTTACCAGTTGCTGTCACATTGTCCCTCGCCAAAGTTGCCCATACCCTGAGTAAGAAGAAAATATTGTGCAAGTAAGCCGCAAACAACTCGTCCATGTCTTCGCCGTTCATTTTTCGATCCTTAGGTCGCTTTCAATCGTCGAAACACTTGGATCAGTCAATGTTTTGTGTTCCGTGCGTAGTCGGACGTACTTTCCTATCGCTCTACTTTTCGTCTTATTTTTGTCCTCTAGGATAAAACCGGAACGCTGACGCAGAACATCATGCGCGTCGAAAACTTGGCAGTCTTCGACACGACCTACGAATCCAGCGCTTTCCGTTCTGTCATGGACAAATCCGAACCTCCTGTCGAAGGAAACCTTTCTCAAATTGCGGCAGTTGGCGCGATTTGTAACTCGGCGACAATCGATACGGATGCGTCTTCGTCTTCGTCGTCTGATTCGGAAGGAAAAAAGGTTCAATCCAAACGGATACTTGGAAATTCCACAGGTTTTGCCAATTCTTCTGTCATTTTTCGTTTCTACGACGTCCTTATTTGGTTTTCCAGATGTTGCCATCCTTCGATTTTCGGACGAGCTTGCGTCTGCGGAAGTTACGCGCCATAGATGGGTGGAAGTATACAAGAAGAACTTCAATTCAAAGGTATCGAAGACTCGCCCGACATTCCTGATTATTCAGCCATCTTACTGACGAATGCGATCAGACAAAATACATGATGAAGCTATCCACGCTCGCCCCATCTGCACCACTTCATTCGCCCCCTTTGGCTCCCTGGGACTCGTTCACCCGTAGCTGCTTCTTACTTACATTGAAGGGTGCTCCAGAGATCCTTCTGCCACACTGTTCATACGTCTTGAATCCTCAGGGTGGCGCTCCCATCCGACTCACCGCAACTGAGAGGGATCGTATCTCTTCTGTTCAGGAAAAATGGTCCCGTCATGGACAGCGTGTCTTGCTTCTTGCTCGCCGTATTGTACGGGACGAATGGCTCGAGAAAGCGGCGAGTTCCCAGCCAGAGGAGTTTGGAAACGTCGTCGAGGAATACATGACTGACCTCATCGTTGTTGGGCTCATTGGGCTGACCGACCCTTTGAAACCAGATATCAAACATACCGTCAAGTCAGTTTTTACAACCCAGATCATCATTCATGAGACTGACCGTTTTGCTCGTAATAGGGTCTGCCGTGATGCTGGTATTCGTTTCTTCATCGTTACAGGTGAGTGGTTCATCTTTGTGTTCCCTATCTTTCATTGACAAGAACTCTCCCTTTAGGTGACCACCCAACGACGGCTCTTTCAATTGCTGGTCAGGCTGGGATCATCTCCAACACATCCAAAGTGGACCGCGTGACTGATCTCAACCCTTCTCCCGAAAAGTCTATTGCTCTTTACGACATGGAAAACGAGAAACAAGACTTGAAAAGCATCATCATCACAGGCGACGAACTCATGGCGTTGAACGGGGATCAAATCCATCAACTCTGTCAATACGAGGAGATCGTGTTTGCTCGGACGACACCTGAACAGAAGTTGCGCATCGTGAACGAATTCAAGAATCGTAGCAATGTCGTTGCGGTTACTGGAGATGGGGTCAATGACGCACCTTCGCTGAAGGCTGCTGACTGTGGTATTGCAATGGGTAATGGCTCTGATGTCGCCAAGGAGGCAGCCGACCTCGTTTTGCTGGGTGATTTCTCGTCGATTATTGACGCGATCAAATATGGTGGGTCATATCGCATCCAGTAAAGCACCTCCATTGATTTTTGGCGTAGGTCGCTTGGTGTTTGACAATTTAAAGAAGACTGTGTTGTATTTACTCCCTGCTGGAAGGTGAGTTCAAAAAGGTTTCATCAATTTTGTACATTGATCAAGACATCACCGTGTCAAGCTTCTCGGAATTGATGCCAATCGTGTTAAATATTCTAATCGGGGTGCCGCAAATGCTGAGCAATATTCAGTAGGTCGCTGTCTCTGTAGCGCGTCGCCTTCAGCCTACTGATAATTCATTTAGGATGATTATCATCTGTGTTGCTGTGCGTACCGTTTCCCACTGCGTCATGATCTCCACTAATAGATTTGTCAGACCGATGTCATACCCGCCCTTAGTTTGTGTATGGAACCTCCCGAAGAGGGGCTTTTACTTAGACGACCTCGGGACGTGAAAAAAGATCGCCTGGCAGATTGGAAGCTTCTATTACACGCATATGGCTTCCTAGGACTCACTGAGTCCCTTTGCGCGATGGCCATGTTGGTGATTTCCAAGCCAAAAACAATTTGTCGCTGACGATCACAAACCAACTAGGTCTTTCTGGTATCTCCAGACACAAGGCGTTCCTTTCTCCTCCCTCGCGTTGAGCTTCTCGACGCCTGAGAATCTTACAAACGAGCTGTTCTTCAAGGCACAAAGCGTCTACTTCTTCACACTGGTTCTCATGCAATGGGGGTATGTATCTATTTGCTCATATTCGAACGACGTACTGAATTATATCAGTAATCTGCTTGCGACCCGCGGACGGAAACTCAGCATCGTTCAGCACACTCCTCGTCTCAACTTGTATATCATTCCAGCAGCGATCTTGGCCCTTGGGATTGCGTTGTTCTTCTGCTACGTCCCGTGGTTGTAAGTGTCCGTGAATCGCTCTGATGAAATGTTCTAACAGACATCCGAAACTGTAGCCAAAGGGTGTTCCAGATGCGCCCTGTCCCCGTTAAGCACATTTTTATCCCGATGACATTTGGCTTGACCCTATTAATGTGAGACTTTGGGGTGCTGCTCTGCGATGACAATTATCTGACTTTGAAAATTTCATAGCCTCGATGAGACGAGGAAGTTCTTCGTTAGGAAGTATCCTAAATCCTTGCTTGCTAGGATCGCATGGTAATCTGCAAACGCCGAGATCTGATCACACAGTAAAGTACCCAACGTTTAACGGTCCCGTCTTCGTTCGATTGTTGCGAGTCCCAATGCCCCAGGTCAGCGCACTGGCGGAAGATATTTTATACATTTGTTTTTGAACCAACTATGTAAACTCGTATGTACGTAACTTATGGCTACTGAACCAGTCAAACGGTCGATACCCCGGACTGGTGTGAGTTCTGGAACCGGATGCCAGAGCGAACCTCCTGTGTACTCTGACCGTACATAAATGCCCTCCCTTGTGCAACTCTAAATATAATGAGCAGGGTGGATATTATCGATATTTGGGGAAGGAGATAGACCGAAAGAGTGAGCAAGACCGGAGACACGGTGAAGTAAGACACAATATACAACGAGCTAACACCGACCATGAGGATCGCGGACTCGATGAACATCGAGATGAGGCCAGAATAGCGTGAATGGTTAAACTCGCTATCGAGGCTTCGGATTTTTCGATTATGCCACAAGATTCGGCATACGATCATGGTGGAAAAGATAGCATTGCACGTCGATGTAGAGACTGCAATCAAGAGCGTCGATAACAGCAACCCATCAAAGCGTGCTTGAGGTAATAGTAGTCCCGCATCTCCCACTAAAGATAGAAATTTTGAGCAGGTTCATTAGCGATGAAATAAGATCGTACCAAGACCGGTGGAAGCTAGGCCTACTATGACGACACAGAGAAGAATTTTGAACGCCTGGGGAATGTCTTTGTACAAGACTAAGCACCGCCAGACCTTCAACAATCAAGTCAATAAATCAGAGCCTATCAATTGGGCACCATCGATTAAACGCACAAGGAGTCCATCAGCGCCCAGAATAATGAACGGTGTGGTGTACGGGTTAATTGGACTCATTAGGACTGTCCACCACTGTTGTTCCCCAAAAGGCTGTAAACCTTGCATCACAAACAGAATTTCTTGGATGAGGGTTCCAGTGCTGAGGAGGAACATTGTTATGATGTAGGCGAGAAGCATGAAGTGTCGTCTTCGTGACCCAGTGTCGGGTGTTTTCATGAGAAGCGAGAGGGAATTGAAGCAGAGCAAGACGACAAAGCCATAGACGATGGAGGAAAGGATAACACTGACTATCAGGGCCTTGAAGAAGGTGAAGGCGGACGGTTTGGCGAGGTCAGCAGGATCTGAGGAGATCGTTATTGGCACCAACGGAGACGACATTTTGAATTTGAGTAGGGTGAAGAGGGAGCAATCTCGTTGGTATGCCTGCTACTCGTTCATAAAGCAGGGATTGGCCTAAGTTTGGACTGTTGATGAGCATGCACGGATTTTGATCATCTTCACTTCGGCGCTTCAGCATTGTCATTCACATCGTTTGGAATGGCTGATAATCTGTTTGATGCAATCTCTTCAGGAGGGCACCGTTGACACGTCCGAGTCGAATGGCAGCTGTTCTGCTATCCAAGCAGTGTTGAGGGGCTCCATTTTGAAGCTCTCTTCATCGTGGACACAAAACTGACGATAAAAAGGATTCATGAGGCCAGATGGGCGATGGTCATGGTTTTCAGTGAGTGTTGAACGACGTTTTAAACAAGTTTGAACCCTTGATGAATTGATGACCAGGATGTCGCGATTTGATCCGCTCTGATTTTTGTTCAGTACCACAACACCTCTTGACCCAGAACTCTTACCGGCCCCCATTGACCGCTTTCTTTCGAATATCAAACAACGCCCAATCGAATGGACGTGTTGATCATATCCAGATCATATCCTGCCTGGCTTTCAACCGTGAGGTCAACCGAATCTGTCTATCCGACAATTTTCCCTTAAAGAACACGTCGCGGACCCCCCCAAACCCACCTGTGTTTAATTGAACTCTGGGAGATACTACTGGTGCCGATGTATGCGGGAGCGGGAGGCTGGAGCCAGCAGATGAGAGGACGGCCCCGTCGTTTCCGAAGATTTCTCATGTGCCATGATGATGATGAGTATGTTCTCTTCCCATTCCCAGCAACTTTTTTTGTTTTTGGCATGACCTAAAAAAAGATTATTACCTTGGACGAGTTTCTTCTCATTGCCCTGAATCTCTGTTTGTTCCCAATCTCGCTAGCAGGCATGCACGATACGCTGCAAGATCGCCTTTAAGACTCCATATCTCAGCCTCTATGGCCATGGCCCACAGCGTGCAATCAGAACACCTTTGTGAAGATGCGGACATCAAGCGGACATGACGGAAATCTGAACATCTTGAAACAGAGTCTAGGGCAAAAATCATACAACGATGAACTGAACTGTTCCAACTCGCCGTCAATCACCGCTTTCGCACCGCGAATCCCGACATCAACGCAAGCCGCGCGATGATGGTTGTCCAGCCGAGGTAGTTTTCGCCCTAGTCTTACTCCATTTCAGGGCTAGAAAATGTGGAAAATGGTTGGAAAATGGAGGTATGTAAGTAAGGGTCCAGAAGGGATACGACAAAATGAGAGACGGCACAACAAAGCCGTGTGCAGTTGCTCGTTATCCATGCCGTGTGGACAGGCTGAATGCCACCTTATATTTATCTAGCAGTTTCATGTCGTTGGCGACGCTAACCCTTTCTTTCTCTACTGTCTTTTTCGTCTGCGTGTTGTACTGAATGCATACTGTCGCTCTTTTCACATTTCTTCTACTCCCTATCCATGCTCTAGCGGATTCGATCCCAGTTGTCGTCCCTCCTGCTCCGTCATCCAAGCATGCCGTCCAGCCCAATTTTCTGGGGATAAGCTTCGAGCTGAGCTACATGAACGAGTACTGTAAGAAACCTTTTGACAACCCTACGTCTCCTTCTCCTTAACCTGGCAGATCCTGACAAACCATTTACCTCTAGTCGGGGACGACACCTCAACCATCCCAACCGCATTCCTCAACTACCTGACCGCCCTCAAAACGCGCTCGGGTTCCCAGCCCGTGCGCCTCAGAGTCGGTGGGAACTCGATGGACAACTCGGTCTACGTGCCAACGCAGACCACGCCCATGCTGCAACTGATCCAAGGAGCCCAAGCTCCTGACGATGAACCCGTTGACTTCGGTCCCGTTGTTTGGGATGTGTTGGGCAAGGTATCGTCAAGTGTGGGTGGGGCGCTATATTTAATTGGTACTTTCTTTTTTGTTTTTTTCCGTTTATTTTTATGCGGGACGTGCTTCGAAAACTTGTGTTTGGTGACTAACCAAATCATTGCTTAGGCTTGTCCCTTCGTGATCCCACCAGTACCAACGCCCTGGCTCTTGCAGGTGAGCCGCACGGAAGTAATCGATAACTAGTCATTTAATATACCTCGATGTCCATCTAGGCGGTGCTGCAGAGACATTGGGTGATAGCTTGGATGGCTTCTTACTAGGAAACGTGAGTTTCAACGAATCAATCCGGGTGATGATGCCCGCTCGTGAGATGGCCCTAACACGACATATCCTCCCAGGAACCCGACCTCTATTACTCTCGAGGAGACCGACCCAACCTCCAAAACTACACAACCACCGATTACATGCACGTACGAGCCCTATTTATCTCCACCTCTAGACGCCCATAGGCCTCATGGATTATTTTTATAGGAATTCAATGCGACGGCCAACACTCTCACGAACACGGCTGGGGGCGACATTTTGTCTAAACATGAGCTCGTGGGTCCGACGATCTGCTGCGCTTGGGTGTGTGTGTCCGCTTTTTCCGTGTTGGGTTTGAAGTTTATTTTGGACTTAGAACTTTGATGCTCTTTTGGACGATGGGTATATGTCGAACTTTCAACAAATGTTGAAATATGTCTCGTCAGTTTCCATTTTTCCTTCTTCAATCACTTGGTAATCGATTTTAATTTACTCCCTGGATGTAGGCTTCAACACTATCCTCAAAATAACTGCAACGTTGGGAAATATCTCTATGGCATCGAGTACTATGTCCAGCACTCAAACGGTTAGCCGTCCTATCCTCCAAAAGCCGAATTCTCCACTAAACACACACACATCTTTATGAACAACTCAGCTGTGACACTAGCCCAATGGCAAGCCTCAGGGATTGGCAAACTCCAAGCCGCCAACACCAAACAGCCCCTCATCCTCACCGAATTCAACTCCGCCGCGTGCGGCGGGATACCCACCATCTCCGACACCTTCGCCGTCGGCTCCCTCTGGACGATCGACTACGCGCTCCAACTCGCATCGGTAGGGTACAGCGCCGCGTACCTGCACACCCGAGAGCGGGGGATATCGTACAACCTCTTCACGCCCCCGCAAGGACCGAACGGCGGACCGGGAGCGTGGACGACGAACCCGCCGTTTTACAGTCTGTTGGTGACGGCGGAGGCGCTGAGGTCGAAGAATAATGGGACGAATGGGGCGGTGGTGGTGGATCTGGATGTGGGCGGGTCGAAGACGAAGTTGACGGCGGGGGTGAGTGGGTATGCGGTGTATGATGCGAGTGAGAAGAGCGTGCAGCAGCTTGTGTTTTTCAATTTTGCGAACGTCACTGCGGGTGCTGGGTCGTCGTCCCAGGCGTTTACAGTCCCGGCGGGTGCGTTTGCGCAAGGGGAGGGTAAAGCCGTGACCGTCAAGTACCTCCTCGCACAAAGCATGCAAGAGCACGACCACATCTCATGGGGCGGGGAGACCTATTTCGGAGGGGCAGGGGACGGGAAGCTGGTCGCTGCACCTGCGAACACGAGCTGGGCGCCGGGGAACGCGGAGATGGATTGTTCGAATGGGTGCACGATCAACGTACCCGCGCCGGGGATGGCGGTGGTGTTTGCGAGTGATCCTGCGACGAGTAATAGTAATAAGGCGCCGTCGGCGTCGGGTGCTTCGACGGCGGCTAAGGATCAGACGACGGGGAAGAGTAATGGTGCTGCTGGGTTGAGGGCGTTTGGTATGGGTGGAGAGAGGTTCGTGTGGGAGGTGATTGGTGCTGGTGTTTTGTGTTTCGTGGCTTGGTTGTTGTAAGGTTTGTGTTGTCTGTTACTTATCTGTTGTGAACTTGCTTTTTTCTCGTGTTTTTTTTTTCAAAACTTCGCCTCCCTTTATTTGCTGTGGACTTGACGGTGCTTTTCAAGCACACTCGCAGGACACAGAGACTGTTGTACTGTATGTATGTATGCATGGATTATCTACTTAATTCCTACTACGTCACTCCCTTAGTAGCCTACTTACTACAAACCACAAACCGTAGCACTCATTTATCAATTCAAAACTCATATACCGCTCTGCGCTTCAGTCTAAGCTGAACTCTTTGGCGTGTGCTGGGGTGGATGATGATAGCGATAGCCGCCCGAGGTACACCCGAGTGAACGCGTTGAGTTTATATGTAGATCGAATCAAAGAACTTGAGAAGGTTGACCCATCGACATGGACAGCCCGAGGTCCGGCGGTCCGCACTCTGGAGAAAAATATTCGGAAAGAAGCGCTTTAGAATTAGACTGGTCGGAATCCAAGCGCCCTCTGGGAGGCATTGGGCATTCAAGGGGGCGGGGGGCTGAACTGAGCTGAATCATCGGGCCGAAGAGAACAGGGGTGGCTGGAAACTTTAAAACCCTGTGACGACATTTTTTACTTTTCACAATTACATTGCGCCATACTTACAGAAGCTGCCAGCTCACTGACATAGGGTTTGCAGGGATGATGATGCATTGATGACGGTCACGGTGATAGCTGACGCGGTGACGTACCACTATGAGTTCGGGGTGCACCGTGCGGCCTGCATGTGGCCGAACTGTCTGTGGGTTGCATACGGTGGGCTGTGGTTAAGCGCCTAGTAAGCGCAGACAGAGAGCAACCAGAGCCAGGTCCAGAGCCAGAAAATCCCCGGAACGACGCTCGGGACATTGTTGCGAGCTTTTGCCGGAGCGACACCTTAAATAACTTTAATTATAATTTTACGACGCGGTTGACATGGGACGTGCCGGGGAAATGATGATGCATGTAATATCGCGGTGGATTTTCATTTGTGAGATCAGGCAACTTTGAATTGATGGATGTAGTCGTCATTTCGTTGAAAAGGGGGATATATCATATCAGAATCTGGATGAGGCGATTGTAGTATGTATCTCTTTCCTGTGAAAACCTGTTCATATATGGTCGGTATTGTTTCTGTGAAGGCATTGGGATGACATATAATTGGAATTGGAATACAAGGACAACGTGTATCTGTGGGCGAGGACATCGGAGCAAGAATAGATTAGTGGGAAAATTGACCAAGTATATGAACATTACGATTCGTCTCATCCGTGGGGGTTCCTCTAAATTTCACCTCGAATGACATCCCATATGACCTTGCCAACGATCGGTCTGGCATCGGTGTTCCAAAATTTCCTGAGCTCGGCCTGTTGGATGGATTTAGAGTCGAAGACGCCAGCTGGGAGGCGCTGTTCGATGATGGAGGAGACGATGGGCTCTGTGAATTCGGGATGGCCCTGGGTGGTGAGAACTTGGATGTGTCTCTTGGCCCCTGCGTCTGAGGCTGAGTCTGGTGGGGCGAAGAGGACCATGCCTTGATTTGGTGAGAGTTCAGTGGAGGCGAGGAGGTGGAAATTGGGGGGCAGTTGGGTGACATGGTCTCTATGCATTTGTTGTATGGTCTGTGGGGGGTGGTGGATGTGATATGATATAATTAGATAATATAAAAATAGAGACGTTATTTATGGAATGGGACACACGAGGGTATCATGCTGGCCAAAGACTTGTTTTCCGAGGTCTGTGAGCTGGATAGTGGTTGGGCCGACTTCCCATCTGCCGCCGTTGGGGACACATTCCCCGCCCAGGGCGCGAGCGATGATCTGGTGGCCGAAGCAGATGCCTGATGATAGTGATATCAGTGGGGGTGGTGAAAGAGGAGGAGGAGGAGGAGGAGGAGGAGAGAAAGAAGGGAGGACATGCCGATAAGCTTAATCTGCGGCTTGGTGTGAACTATACGAGAAATATAGGCGAGGAGGGTGGAGATCCATTCGACATCCTCGTAGGCAGAAGCAGCTGTGAGGATCGGTCAGCTCTGTTCGTCTGTAGGCCCGTGTTAGGCAGAAAACGGAGCGGTACCGGAGCCGGTGAGGATCATCCCATCGTACACGTCCTCGTCCTTGGGATACTCCCGCTCGTGTACCACATCAAAACAATCAATTGAGTACTCTGCCGCCGTGGGCGCACATTCGCGCAGAAACCGTGAATATATCTCGTCGTATCCGCCGTTCTGGGCGTACGCCTGGCCTGTGAGGTTTCCGCAGAGCAGGAGAGCGATCCTGGAGGACATTGGTAGCACGAGAGAGTGAATAGACTCCCAGGCACAAGGGACCTTCCATTTGTGGACTAGCGGAGTCCCAACTTGCCATTCCTGTTACAGTCGCTTTCCGCTTTTCTCTACTATTCATTTCTCCCCTCTGTTCGTCGACCGAACTTTTTTCAGAGGCTCTCTCTCTCCCTCGCACTCCTCCCCTGCGCATCTCCTCCCTTTATCCCTCCCTTTTCTTTCTTCTTTCTTTCTCTTTAAAAATCATCGACGATAACCCGAAAAGCCGCTCCAAAAAAACCAATCCAAAAGGGATCATGCAGGACGGCGACCACGACGCGCTCAATTTCCCCGTTCTTGGGGAGCCCTCTGCCCTACCAGCCTCTCTGGACGCAGGAAACAACAAGTTGCTCGTCGTCGCCACCCTCGCCGCACTCATCATCGCCGGCTCGGCCATTGTTTACCGCACAATACCCTTGTCTTCATCCCGAACTTCCCCTGCATCTGCCCAGGACGACGCCGTGCACAAGCAGAAAAAGATGAAGCTCTCAGATCCCTCGCAGGCCGCTCAAAAAAGGCCTGAGCGGGAGCAAGGGGACGCTGGTCTCATTTCTTACGAGCCACGTTCAGGTTCAGACTCCCGCGACGCTAATCGTTCCCTCCTCGTCACCCCCGCTTCTCCTTCTCGAGCAACGGAAGAGTTCGACAACAAGGAATCCAAATCCTCGCGTTCAAAGGACCGTAGGAGGCGCGGGAAGGATCCCATCAAGGAAATGTTGAAGAGCGAGAAGAAGTCTAGGGGTTTGGGAGCGGCCAGTCCAATACTATCCAACCGAGATTATACCACATTCATAAAATCGTCCTCCGCCAAAGACGACCCGACCCCTTCTTCGCCCTCCGCCTCGCTCTTTACTGATCCACAACTCACCCGTGTCAATAACGATCTCGAAAAGAACGCCAAATCCAAACGGACGGGCCAGCGGGAAAAATCTAATGTCGGACCTGATGACACCACATCAGACCACCACTCACAACAGGCACGCGGTAACTCTCTTGGGTCATTCTCGGGAATGCACTCTCGTGGAACGTCCGAATCTATTTCTGCCTCCGAGAGTACACAGAGGCAAAACATTCCTGCTGCTGCTGCCCCGTCGTCGTCGTCGTCTCAGGTAATGCTCTCTTCCGACCATCCTTCACACCCGTCCACATCCGACCCCTCTTCATCCTTGGCATCTGATGACGGTCTCGGGAGGCCTCAGTCGTCCATGTCCGCGTCTACGACCTCTTCAGCAGGTTCACGGCAGGTTCGCCATGGCCACCTCGACAACGACCAGGAGGAGGAGGATCTTCAGGAATGGGAAACAATAATCAGGAGGGAAAAGCCCAACAAAAGGCGGAGGGCGTCCTCGTCCCAGGCACGACCATCGCAATCGGGCTTGGCGAGTGAGGATGAAGACACGCGTTCTTCCCATCATGATCCCGTTGTTGCTGTTTCAACCACCAGCTCTGTTCCTCAGCCCATGAAACCAGCCACTCGCGGCGCCCCTTCGTCTGTCTCTGTCTCAACGGAGACCACCTCCACTGTCACGGGTCCTACCAGTCAGAGCTCAAGCGTCTCAGGGGGAATGTCTCCGGCCACATCACCTAGTGGTTCTTCCGCAGCGCACATTCGTGCGGATGAGACGGATGCCCAAACGTCATTGGCTTCGTCCTCAGCATCCGATGACACCCCTAAATCATCTTCCAAATCTCGCAAAGGTGCCCAACAGACCGGGTCGTCAGACGCTCACGATCCATGGGATTGGGATGGTGCCGGGAACGTGCCCTCGTCTTCCTCCTCCTCGAATGTAGGCGAAGGGGATAGGAACCCTTCACGAGATCGACGTGCGGAGAAGGGTCAGATGAAGGAGAGGGATCATCATCACCAGAAGCCGCCGCGGTTGCAACAGAGCGGTGCGACAGCGGTGGCGGGGGGGATGGTGCCGTCGTTTTCCTACGTTGCTGCCAGTCGTTTGCCTGCGAGTTCGACGCATCCGGCGTCCCTTAACTCGCCTACCTCGTCGAGCTTTGGGCAGCAGTCGAGTGGGTCTGGGATCAC